>JAUPFT010000007.1:18027597-18030097 GCA_036936625.1 Parnassius smintheus behrii
ACACACACACACACACACACACACACACACACACACACACACACACACACACACACACACACACACACACAGACACACACACACACACACAGACACACACACACAGACACACACACACACAGACACACACACACAGACACACACACACACAGACACACACACACACAGACACACACGCACACACACAGACACACACACACACACACACAGACACACACACACACACACACACACACACACACACACACACAGACACACACACACACACACACACAGACACACACACACACACACACAGACACACACACACACACAGACACACACACACACACACAGACACAACACACACACACAGACACACACACACACACAGACACAACACACACACACAGACACACACACACACACACAGACACACACACACACACACAGACACACACACACACACAGACACACACACACACACAGACACACACACACACACACACACACAGACACACACACACACACACACAGACACACACACACACACACACAGACACACACACACACACAGACACACACACACACAGACACACACACACACACACAGACACACACACACACAGACACACACACACACACACACACACACACAGACACACACACACACACACACACACACACAGACACACACACACACACACAGACACACACACACACACACACAGACACACACACACACACACACACACACACACAGACACACACACACACACACACAGACACACACACACACACACAGACACACACACACACACACAGACACAACACACACACACAGACACACACACACACACACAGACACACACACACACACAGACACACACACACACACAGACACACACACACACACAGACACACACACACACACACACACACACACAGACACAGACACACACACACACACAGACACACACACACACACAGACACACACACACACACACACAGACACACACACACACACACAGACACACACACACACACACACAGACACACACACACACAGACACACACACACACACACACAGACACACACACACACACACACACACACACACACACACACACACACACACACAGACACACACACACACACACAGACACACACACACACACACAGACACACACACACACAGACACACACACACACACACACACACACAGACACACACACACACACACACACACACACACACACACACACACAGACACACACACACACACACACACACACACAGACAGACACACACACACACACACACACACACACACACACACACACACACAGACAGACACACACACACACACACACACACACACACACACACAGACAGACACACACACACACACACACACACACACACACACACACAGACAGACACACACACGCACACACACACACACGCACGCACGCACGCACGCACGCACGCACGCACGCACGCACGCACGCACGCACGCACGCACGCACGCACGCACGCACGCACGCACGCACGCACGCACGCACGCACGCACGCACGCACGCACGCACGCACGCACGCACGCACGCACGCACGCACGCACGCACGCACGCACGCACGCACGCACGCACGCACGCACGCACGCACGCACGCACGCACGCACGCACGCACGCACGCACGCACGCACGCACGCACGCACGCACGCACGCACGCACGCACGCACGCACGCACGCACGCACGCACGCACGCACGCACGCACGCACGCACGCACGCACGCACGCACGCACGCACGCACGCACGCACGCACGCACGCACGCACGCACGCACGCACGCACGCACGCACGCACGCACGCACGCACGCACGCACGCACGCACGCACGCACGCACGCACGCACGCACGCACGCACGCACGCACGCACGCACGCACGCACGCACGCACGCACGCACGCACGCACGCACGCACGCACGCACGCACGCACGCACGCACGCACGCACGCACGCACGCACGCACGCACGCACGCACGCACGCACGCACGCACGCACGCACGCACGCACGCACGCACGCACGCACGCACGCACGCACGCACGCACGCACGCACGCACGCACGCACGCACGCACGCACGCACGCACGCACGCACGCACGCACGCACGCACGCACGCACGCACGCACGCACGCACGCACGCACGCACGCACGCACGCACGCACGCACGCACGCACGCACGCACGCACGCACGCACGCACGCACGCACGCACGCACGCACGCACGCACGCACGCACGCACGCACGCACGCACGCACGCACGCACGCACGCACGCACGCACGCACGCACGCACGCACGCACGCACGCACGCACGCACGCACACGCAGACACACGCACACGCAGACACACGCACACGCAGACACACGCACACGCAGACACACGCACACGCAGACACACGCACACGCACACGCACACGCACACGCACACGCACACGCACACGCACACGCACACGCACACG